>JALIZH010001516.1:0-34934 GCA_030522465.1 Rhipicephalus appendiculatus | reverse complement strand
ACGTAATGGCCGTAATTAAAAGAAACGGGACACGTCCACGGACTGCGAAAATTATACCAATGTTTTTTTTTATTGAAGTAAAAAAAGAAGAAATCAAGGAGTATAGTTGTCGCCATTTCATGGCAACGGCTACCCCTTTGCACTCGGTCGTTAGAATTAATAAATTAAGAAAACTACGAAGCTGAAAGATTATATATGCATATATGAAGTCCTACATTCTTTACCGTACAAAGTTTCACACATTTTTTTTAGTTTTTTTCTCTTGTTGCGTGGTGGACTTCACATTCTTCTACATCCTTGCTTTGCCGGCACGCTTTTTTAACATATATCCGATATGTCACTGAAGCATATGAATGAAGGAAAGACATGTAAATTTAAGGGCTCGTTTTCTTTGTTAAACACAATATTAATGAGAACTAACAGACAGTGATGCCAAGGAAAGTATAGGGGAAGTTATTAGAAGTAATTGTAATGTAAATGTGAAGAAAGAAAAGTGGACGAAAAGATAACTTGCCACCGGCAGCGACCGAACCTGCGAAGTTCGAATAACGCGTCCGATGCTCTACCACTGAGCTGCGGTGGCGGTCATCCCTCCGTCCGCTTTATAGGGTATATATGTGCTTTTAAACGTGGGAGTGTCAGTCAGCGCCGCCTGTTGCCATTGCGGCGAGTTCGGAGCACTCGCCGTAATGATAACTTGTTACCGGCAGGGACCGGTGGCAAGTTATCTTTTCGTACACTTTTATTTCTTCACATTTACATCACAATTACTTCTAGTAACATCCCCTACACTTTCCTTGGCATCATTGTCTGTTAGTTCTCATTAATATGAAGCATATGAGTGTGTCTTATTTTACGTTACTTTAGGTACGCGTTCGTAATGCGATAGCCGTGGATGCCTCGTGATAAGCGAAAAGTGAGCCTCAAGACGAGCGAAAAAGACGAGAAAAAGCTTCTTTCTCTCTAGTGTCCCTTAAGGGGGAGGAACAGTGCGTTCGACTGATAGTGTCAAGTTAATTTAATGCGCATCTCTCTCACTGCGACTTGTTATGACTCACAAGAATACCGGTCCATGAATTGCACGCCGTATTACCTCGCATATAACCCGCACCAAAAAGCGGGAAAATGAGCTTAAAATCTGGGGCTGCTGGTTACATGCAGGGGTTATATGCATATTTACAGCACATCTTCTGTGACTGTCCTCGATATAATGCGCAGAGAACATCACTAGCATCCGCTCTAGCTCGCATAGACCAGAGACCTATGACGGTAGAAACCATTCTGGAAAGTCGACCAGAGAGGTCATCGCGGTTGAAGGCGACGAGGGCAGCTGCTAAACTTCTTAAAGGCAACGGACTTGCACCGGCGATTATAGACTTATGGATGTGATGACTGTGAAGTGAGACTTTGTGTGTGCGTGCACTCTCCTCTATCCCTCTCTCTGTTTCTCCATCTTTAAATCTCCCCCACCCCTTTCCCCAGTGTAGGGTAGCATACCGGTCCTACTAGACTGGTTAACATCCCTGCCTTTCCTTTCCCTCCTCTTCTTTCGTTCCTTCCTTCTTTCTTTTTGTACAGTTAAAATTAGGGATGCCGGTTCCATACAGAGGTGGGTTATACGCGAGAAAATGCGGTATCCTTAATGCATTACGATGTGTGCCGCTGGCAACTACCGTTGTATCTTCTAGGGTTACAAAGAGTGTAATATGCTTTGAACTTCTAATTCCGATTAATATTGGTCCTGATTAGACTTGTTTTTGACGAACAGGGTTGCCGTTGGTGGCTACTTTGCGCCAAATTGGCTACCTTTGGACCCCGTTGGCGACGACAATTTCCAGTTGGCGCCGTGGCTCTTTTTTAAACTTGTGGTTTTACTTATTCAAAATGGTCTTATTTATTCATCAATAGTAAAGACTCTGTTGATAATAACACTTCTGTTCTATTTGGCTAGAAATTCGGGCATAATATCAAATGACATTGGTACTTTGGCTACTTTTGGCGTGAGTTTCTGGCGCCTTTTCATGTCCACCCAACGGCAACCCTGTTGACAAACCTCTTCCAAGTGTTCCGCTTACTCGAGGACTCCGGTTGAATTCCCTAGGTAATAATAATAATATGTGGGGTTTAACGTCCCAAAACCACGATATGATTATGAGAGACGCCGTAGTGCAGGACTCCGGAAATTTTGACCATCTGGTGTTCTTTAACGTGCACTGACATCGCACAGTACACGGGCCTCTACCATTTCGCCTCCATCGAAATGCGACCGCCACGGCCGGGATCGAACCCGCGACCTTCGGGTCAGCAGCCGAGCACCCTAGCCACTGATCCACCGAGGCGGACAATCCCCTAGGTACAGCGACTGAATTTCGATGGGGTCGAAGTGCAAGAAGTCCTGTGTGACTTGGTTTAGGTGCATGTTGATGAATCTAATGTGAACAAAATTAATCCAGACCAGGCCACTATCTTTGTCTCTCATAATCATATATATGTGGAACCTTAGATTTTTCATTAGTAGAACCTTAAAACCTTAGATATTTATTTCAATTTAGTGCGGTTCAATTCAGTCAAGTACGTCCTCGGAGCTCGCAGACGAAATGGGTTCACGACGCGCCTTGTACGTTAACGGCCTCTATCGGGGAAACACTGCACCTGAAAGCGAGCGGTGGCGCTGCTCGCCGGCGGGCAAATTGAACATGGAGTGAAGCTGAAGTCACTAAAAACGGAGCAGAAAAGAAAACGCCACGTTTACCGCGGTCCGCATTCTACAGTCCTCACAAATTGAAATGTCGTTTGGAGGAGGAGGAAGGAAGAAACAAGCGGAAAGACACGGAGGTTAGCCCGTTCTTAGACCGGCTGGCTACCCTGTGCTGGGGAGGGGGGGGTAAGGGGGAGTAAAAGATGTAGAAAAGAAATGTTACAAAAAAAAGAAAGAAAAAAAAGAAAGGACAGCAAGAGAATGAAATATAAAGGAAGAGAGGGTCTCAAAGTCTGTCGCTCAGACCAGTTGCACGCAAAAAAACGTAATAATGCTTTCAAGGCCTTCTGGGCTGAGGAGAGAGAGACACAACCTTTATTAAGTGGTTCATCGCGGGTGGGGCCCTTCTTCCAAGGCTCCACTGGCTGAGGATGGACTTGGCCAGTGTCTCAGAATCCTTTCTTCCGACAAAGGGCGATCATCCAGTCTATCTAATGCGATTGGAGTCCTCCAACGCTATTACACGTGTTTTAAAGGCAACTGAAGAGCTTACGTTATGATGCTGACATTTTTAACTTTTGTATCTGATATTTGTCTGATTACTAGCCTTCTTTCATTCTCGTTTTTTTTTCTTTTTTTTTTTCGCCGCATTACTGTGCCACTTCTTCTTCAGGCTTCATGTTTGGTTTCCTTTTTTTCTTTTCTTCGTGTAACAGAAGTACAAGCACGCAAAAACCTAACACTGGTCCTGCGTGCTTTCAGAAACAAATGAACGAAGTGAATGAATGAATGAATGAATGAATGAATGAATGAATGAATGAATGAATGAATATTAGTTACAGTAGTTGGCTGTACCAACTACAATTCCGCTACCTGGGAGTTTCCAGGGTCTTCTCAAAAGCCATGTAGCGTATTCGTTCTGCATTCCTCAGATACCCACCACGGTCGGTAGTCGAACGAGCGACCTCTGGCTTATCGAAAGAACGCCATAGCGGCCGAGCCACTGCGGTGATAACGCGAAGACGTCTTTGAAACATTCCCTACCGGATACCGCTTGTAGTTTTCCATCCGCTTCGGGCACGTAGATAGTTCAGATAACAAGAGCCCTGCCAGACGATCGAGACGCGTTCAGGGGCCGTCGGTTGACTCGACCGCACACCAATAACTGTACAAAACAGTTCGTGCTTATCGTCTGATACGGCTGGCGTACAACGATGCTAGGGAAGACCGAGATCATACGAAAACAAAATCTTGAACGAGTTGTTGGCTGCGGTGCACTGTTTTGAGGCGTCGCGCATTGCGCCTGGAAAGTATACAGTGCTCACGCAGTGAAAAACGAAAATGTAGTGCCAAGTGATGCTATTGCTTTTCTTTCTAGCGTTTACAGTTCGCGTCATATTGGCGTAATTTTGACTCGAAAACATATCAGAGGCAACTGTACCTTTAGCGGCCAGATCTGCATCGCTATGACAAGGTTATTACGAGCAATCGCTCATGGAAATCGTTATACTAAAAAAAAAAGATGTCGCGTTGTTTCAATCCGTGAGTACTTACTGTATTCCTGACACACAGTCTTTCCATTGCCTCTTATTTTTTACGTATACCAACCCGAACGAAGGTAGAAGAAAATATTAGGAACAAAAGAATGGTGTTTCAGAGACATTCTGCATTCGCAAAAGAATTTCACAGATGAGGGCATACGCATCATGCCCTCAGCGTATTGAACACAGTATCGTATAAGTCGGTGCATTGCCGATCCGGTTTTTTAATATAATGCGACAATCATTTATGAAATGCAATGTCACTATGATAATGCGTGCGGAAGACTTCCGGCTGATCGCCATGAAAAAAATACCTAGGTGAAAATTCTCATATTTGTTAACGTGCGTTTTAAAACAGTGTGCTCCACAAGTTTACAAGCGATTAAATAGATATTTGGCTAACATTCTAATAAGTGTCATCTCGCGCACTTAAAAGTCGCCTACAATGTTCATTGCCTTAAACATTATATGGCTGTTAACAACGTTAGCGAACTACACTAGGCTGTCTGTATGACGGTAGATTTTAACTGGGTGCTTCCTACGGCACTCTAAGTCGAGTACGTATTGTTCACACTTGTCTTGTGCAAAGCTGCGTCACTTATTTGAGAAGCACTCGTTTTGCTACAGCGTTCAAGAGAAGGCTGTGCACATACCTGTGCCTGATGACTGTCAGATGCACTTCAGCTCCAGACGTCATGGCTCATGGGTGTGTCATGGTCACCTTCTGTCCTCTGAAGTCATCTTCCGTATCCCCAGTGTCATCACACTGTCGAGCTCCACAACAACACCGATGCACACACACAAGTTGGATGCATATCACAATGGCGCATCTGCTCATAGATGACGCGACGTTTACCACGAAGACATCGATCGCGGAATGGGCCGACCAGGCTAACACGAGTAACTCAGGACTGCTCAGCTGGTTTTTTCGCGAAATCGTCTTGCCTGTATCGTGGGCATCACTAAAGGCTGGCGAGTTACTGCTTTCTAAAAGTTGCGGCAGATTCTTACTTTCTCAACCCTCAAAACTTATCGAACCATTGCTTGTTCCACGCGCTTTCCACCGCCTCAGTTCATTCAGTCCCAGAGTACATCGCTCTATAAGTGGGCGTGACGTTGCCAGGAGCTTTCGAATTGCGAAGAATAAAGCAAACGGCCGCCGAGTCAACGAAATGGTCACCAAAGTTCGGAAAAAATGCTTTCGTTTTGGTCGAAATTTCGAATCGAGTCAAATACCTACTAAGCACCATCTGTGGGGCATTTCCAAAATCTACCATTCCCACAACATCGTTCACACGTGGTTGATGCAGCTGATACACCTGGTTCCCGCGATCACCCACATTCAAAGCTTCGCTTTTGACCGGCCCAGTCGCTATCACCGACCGGTTGTGACCTGCGCAGTAACGGAAAGGCAATATCTGGTAGTTTGTTTTCTGTTGGGCTGCGTTTATTAGTATTTTTGAAGGTGTACAGTCAAGCCGACTGAAGCAGCCGGGACCGCCTGGACTGCTTGAAGCAGCCTTAGTGAAGTGGAAGCACTGAACGAAAGTGAAGGAGCCTAGACCGCTTTTTTTTAATAGTTGCAAGGCACATGCAAAATACATCGTCATCCGGAGAGACGACGCTGTACTGCTCGAAGAACTGGAGGGACCGCAGGGTGACGTCGGGAACCCGTTACCGCCGTGGAAGAAACCATGGAAGGGTAGCGACTCGGATCTCTTCCTGGTCAGCGACCACATCCAGCGACATCCACTCGCTTCCCGAAACGTCTTCGGACTCGAGGCTGCGGAGCAGAGGCAACGTGAGCAGTACGCCCAAGCGAGCCGGAAACGGCAGCAGGTGCCGGGTCGCAAATGCAGAATGCCACACCGACCCTGTGACCAGAAGGCGTCCGCGGACGTCCTTCTACGAAGACCATGGTCCGAACCCTCTGACTCCCGCCAGACACCTGCCGACGCCGATTAGACCCCGGGCGTCACCTTCCGAAATAGCCACCTGGTTTACCGGCGAGTCGAAGCACATCAGCCTGATCAGCGGTCACCCGTGGTCCACCGGCCCTACATCGGGAGAACAAGTCACGGCACACGTCCAAAGCCTGGCTTACAGCAGCGGGCCGATCTGTCGGATTTGCCACGAAGGTATGTAATTCTGATTTCCCTGTAATGCCTCATCGATTGTGTGTGTTGTGAATTGCTATGAAGAACAGCACGAGTGTCTTTGCGCACATGAAGGAGCAAAGTTGACTTGCAGGCTTGATGTCAAACAGCTACTGTGCCTTGTGTTTCTTGCGTCTGCCTTCGTAAAGTCTGCGCTGCTTTTGCCTTGTAATGAGGAAAGTTCTAACTCGAGATGTGTTATTCAAATTGATATCAAAGTAACAGTTAATTTCTTTTGAACCCGAAACGTATCACAACTATACAATTCACTTGATGTACGCGATTCTGCTTGCCTCAGCGAAAGTGACGTGTAGACAGAATGACACTTGTCTAGAGTTCCCAACTGGTCGCTTCAGCTGCCGTTTTCTGCACAAATATAGAAAAACCGACGCCGTAATGATACCTAACATAGTCATACTGCATGCTAGGTTCTATCGCTGAAATTCAAGCATGAACGGAAGCTTGCAGCTAACGTGAGGTAGCTGCTGCGGACAACAGCGTCCACAGCCACGCGCTTCGCCTCTTCAGACAATTGTGATTCAGTCCGTACTAGGGACCAGTTCATAAAGCCTTAATTTCGTTAGTGCATTGTAGCACTAGATCAGCAGTGTTCGCTTAGGCGAAGTCCAGCATCCCGATTGGTGTGGTGCGATCCCATGCGTGCTGTTATAACGTATGACGTTTTGTAACTGTGGGTCCAGGTTTGGGCATACGATTCGCAATGCAACAAGAGTACTTTTGTAGTCGACAGTGTTGCCTGGCTAAATCTTTTTACGAAAAAAACGCGATCAGTTTCACTCCGTCGTACAGGTGACCAGGCCGGACCACTGTCGTCGTACTGCGCATGCACCGGGACCATGGGGATGCTTCACTCAAGCTGCCTGGAGCGATGGCTCGCGACCAGCAACGCCGTCTCGTGCGAGCTGTGCCACGAGCACTTCCCGACGACTCGAGTTCGCCGAACGCTGACCGAGTGGTACCGAGAGGCGCCGAACCAGCGCCGAGCGCTTATCGCCGACACCATCTGCTTCGTCATGCTCAGCCCGATAGCGGGAATGGGACTGGAACTGTGCATCCAGGGGGCCACGAGGCAGACGACGACAAAACAGATTGTACAGGCAGGCAGCCTTATCATGCTGTCGATGCTGCTGATAACGGCCTTCCTCATCTGGTCCTACTTCACTGTCAGATACCATTATCGCTGCTTCCGACAGTGGCGAGAGGACAACGCCACGGTCATCCTGGTGCCACGCGATGATGTCATGATTGACCTTGAAGAGTCCCCATCTCGAAATTGATGATTTATTGGTCGCTTTCTTTCTTTGTTTTAGCCTGCGTCATTTAGCTTTCCTTTTACCTGGTCTTAAGCCTTTGCTGGAGACACTCATGTGCGGAGCTTTGCAATACATTTTTACTTAAGGTTGCGCTGGTGAATAAAGCTTTTATAATAGTTTCTTTCAGTTGTATATTCTGCGTACGAGGCGTACCTGATCGCATCACGTTACGTGCTGTTCGATCTAATTAGGGATGTTTTTGCAAGTTCTCTCGTTCACTTTTGGGACATGACAAGGCAAAAGGCGCCGAAGAATGTAAGGGTGCAGTGCTGTGGTCGTTTCGGAAGTATAGCTAACATGGGCGCTTGGGCGTGGTGGTTCATGTACAGCAACGATAAAACAATGCGAAACAGACGGAACATACAGAAATGGGAATAATCGAAAGAAAGAAGGTCTTAGTGAGATTCTAGGAAGTTCTGATACCGTAATGGACAAAGATTGAATGTCTTCTGTGACACTTCATTTCGCAAAACTATACGATATTCCCGACTTTTGTAACGGGTTATGAATCTATAAAAAAGACCAGAATTTTCGTCGCTTGTAGGTCGCACGCATCCTCACCTGGGAGCTGTGACTGAGGTGAGCACAAGTGACCAGGACAGAGTCTTCATCGCCTGCTAACCATTAGTGTTCACTCGCCGTCGGCAGTGACTTAACCAAAACCTCAGTCACTGTGCTGGCCACGCGATACGGCTAATAGCTGGGGTAAAGTTCACGTATATGCTTGCTGTCAACGAAGTCATCATCATCAGATTGAATACGCCCACTAGCAGAACAAAGTCCTCTACCACGTTTCTCCAATTAACCAGGCCCTGTGCTTGCGACAGCCACGTTATCCACAATGAAGGCCAGCACGAACGAGACAAGAGACACATGAAAGTGCTCGGTAAAGGCGCTGTTTATCAACTGAAAGTTTAAAGATTCGGCAGATCTCACGTACCTTGGGAATCAATGTTATGCGAAGCATACGGAGAGAAGGTGTCTGTGTTGTAATTTTTTTATTGAGCGAAACGTTACGAAATGACGCTAAAGATATGTACAAATGTTGTCCCCACAGACATATGTTGAAGAGTCGCATATGTTTCATATAACCAGTTGTTTACAGTTGCGTAACAATGCCGAGAACAACATTGCAATAAGCAACACCAGAAGTGGTAGGCTGAAATGTAGCGCTTGTGCTTGCGAGGATGGTAGCTCTGGCTACTGCTACGTAGACGAGCTTCAGTGGATGGCGCTTAAGTACAATTGACGCTAACCCAACGTGACGCCTGTATCATTGGAGTACATATGTAATGTTTATAAACTTAGATGGGCAGCACTGCAACCGCACTTGACGTTTCACCAACATTGCGCCTGCCTAAGGTCTTTTTCCAGAGGAGTTCCGAGACCAGGCGTGGCTCTGAGGTAGAATACTTGATTGCGACGCAGAATGCTTGGGTTCAATTCCTGCTGGGACCATAACATATATTCTTTGCATTCGTCGGGTCAACGCTGCCGATGTCGGTTTTTCTTAACGCCCTCGCATTTAAATTACCAATGTCTGTTCTCGCCGTCCCTCGGTAGATATAAACTGTCAAACTCCTGTGGCGAATACCTGTGGCACATACCCGCCCGTTGTATACGGGTATGTGCCCCACGTGTCTGGCGGAAAGGGTTTGACGACGTTCGCGACGGGATTGCCACATTATCCATGTCATGACGAGCGAGTCATATTCGTCAAACCATCTTACCCTTCCATACTAATTTTGGTTTGCCCCAAGTTCAGGGGGTGATCACAAGAGCACCCAGACGTAGGCGGCTAGATAGACAGACAGATAGATACGTAGATAGAAACGCTAAAAGTGCCTGCAGTACGCAAAGAAATGCTTCGCATTTAATAGAAAGGGTGGAATATTTGAAGAGAAAGGGAGGCACTGACAAAGTCTCATCGCTCCAGACATACCTGCTAATCACGTA
Organism: Rhipicephalus appendiculatus; assembly: GCA_030522465.1. Taxonomy (NCBI): domain Eukaryota; kingdom Metazoa; phylum Arthropoda; class Arachnida; order Ixodida; family Ixodidae; genus Rhipicephalus; species Rhipicephalus appendiculatus. The sequence continues at coordinate 25,249 of JALIZH010001516.1, read as the reverse complement.
TGTCGCCGGTGCAACACCTCATTATCGGTGAGAGCAATTGATGGCTGGCTCACGCGCTTTGCGATCTGCCGCCAAAAATTCAGGAAGGACAAAAATTTATTGGCCCATTTCGTCTTTTGAGGCGCCAAAAAAAATAAAAAATAAATAACGAAAAACGCGACATTCAGCGAAATCGAAGGCAAGAGGGAAAGCACACCATTAAAGGCAGAACAGTTTGCCGTATTCATGTAACCTGCGTCGCCTGCGCAGAACACGTGCTGTATTAAGACAAGCCTTTACTAATCGTGTTTTGTGTGCCGCACGGGAATCGGAGTTTGTAACAACGTTTTATAGACCAGATTATTTTTACTCTCGCACCCACGTTTAGAGCAAGCATACTTAATCTTGACGCCAGTTGTCATCTGTCGGCGAGACCAGTGTAGTGGCTGCGGAATGGTTACGTCACAGCTGATGGTGAGCGAACACTGGCGGCCGTGATGTGATAAGAACAGGCTGAATGCTAGCGTAGTCGTCCATTCCACGTAATCAGCAGCCCCCCATCAAAGATGGCCGCCTGATGAAAATTTTGGTCTACAGGCGTACACCATCTGTTCTTGTATAACATTTCAAGGTTTGTTTTCTTCATTTCTTAGTTATTCTTTTTTTATTTTTTGCGGTGCAGGGACGGCAAATTCAATGCTCATCCTTCCTGAATGTTTTCCCGCAAACCGGATTAAAATCGGATACATTGAAAGAAAACTACAGCCCAATAAAATTAGTCTGTTCTAAAATAATTGCCCTACACAACGGCACCACAGACACCGCAGTCCTCCATGAAGAAAGCGATTAAATTTCAATCAGGAAGGGTGATACGATTTCTCCAATGTCATTCACTGCTTGTTTAAATGAGGTTGTCAGATCCCTGGATTGGGAACAGTTAGGGATAAGATTTAGTAGTGTACTTTAGTAATTTGCGATTCGCTGATGACATTGCCGTGCTGAGTAACTCAGGGGATGAATTGCAATGCATTATTACTGAATTAGACAGGGAAAGCAAAACGGCAGGTCTGGAAATTAATACGCATAAAACTAAACGGAGAAGATATGGATAAAATAATCTAATCCACAAGACCTGCTAGAAAACGAATTTCTGTAATTTAGACAGCCACGGCTGCAAGGACAACTTGGCCGTACTTTGCAATGACTGGCTCAAACGAACGCGGCCCTTTACAGCCCACAAAGTACAATATTTTTTTAAAAAATACGTAAGATGGACGGTCGCGTGCTTCGATGCACCGTGCCGGCGCGAGTGTCCTGTTCACCGCGTTACAGCGCATGCGCGCACACTACGGAATAGTAGGAGAGAAATAAAATACGAAAACTTTACGAAGCAGCAGCAGCTGCTTCATTCAGAAGCGTGAGAGATTGCGCCTGCGCAATGTGTCCAGCCGACTGTGACGACCGAACGTCACGCTTGTTTGGATTGACTGAGCGCGCACAATTCAGCTCAGGGGCACGTGAACAAAGAAAAAGAAAATAATGCAATGGGAAGCGAGGGAGGGGGAGAGAAATCGGAGGGCAGTTTATGTGCTTCGTAGATAATACGAGGCTTCCGATTCATGGGAGAAAAAAACAAAAAAAAAAACAAAAAAAAAAAAAACAGGCAGGGAGAGCTGTCAGACCAGACAGAAAATATAGAACGTAAAAAGTCAAGTTCGCAACTGGAGCACGATTGTGGTTTTCGCCTACTCTGTACTGCGCCTCAAAGGAGAAGTCCAGAGTAGCTTTTATCATATATTGTCGTTTTCGAATGGTATTCACGCGAGAACGCCAAGAAAGCCCGTACCACAGAAATTGCTTGGTCGGTACCGTTGGTTGTAAGCGAAAAATTGCGATATACTCCAATAACAAACATCATGGTTTCGAGGTGGAATCGAATCCAGTCTTTCTGCATGGCAAGCAGGTGTTCTACTAAAGTGCCGCGCTTCTGCAAGAAATTGCAGAAAAAAAAAAAAAACTAATACAGCCATGCAGTGCGAAGAGTCGAATTAACACGTGTAATATTGCGTGGCGTAATCTTATAATCGTACCAGGCGTCACACCATGCGAAATGCGCAATCAGTCGGTAGTTCAAAGGCCCTACCATTACAAAACCCACAGGCATGATTAATCATCATCATCAGCAACAGCGCTTACAAGGTGCGCAGCAGATTGAGTGCGCGTACTGCCTTGCGGAGGCGTGGTTGGTACTTCACTAATTCAAAGGCCAAAATGAACGCGTAGTGGGAACTTTGCAAGAGAGCTTTGAAGTGGGAATGCATTCTGGGAGGGTTTAAAATGACCAACGTGATGCTCTCAGACGTTGCTTTACTAGCGGCACGGTTGAGGTGTCCGTCAATGAGAAGGCAATGCGAACGGACTGGAATAAGCTATCGCCAGGCCCGTATTCAGGAGGGGTGCCCTAGGGGCCCTGCCCCCCCTCCCCCTCCCCCTCCCGAAAATTCGGATGGAGGGGGGTGCTTTACCGAGAATAGATAGATACATAGTACCATTTATTTGGGTCCAGAAGAATCTTCACCCCGTTTTATAGGGGCAAGACTGCGGGCCGCTCCCACGTTAAATAACGAAAATAGGAGTTTTTCATGGCGTTCAGCAGGTGGGGCCCCCCGAAAAAAAACTTCTGGCTACGGACCTGGCTATCGCATTCTAGTTTTGAAGACGAAGCTCAAGAGTTGTCCAAGATTGTGACGGTCCTGTAACAGCCAGGGAGCTTCAATTTGTTCAGAAACCTTTTAATCGTGTTTAAAAAAACAACAACAACACAAAAAAAATCTCCCACAATTACGATAGTGTCTCATGCGAATTTTGGGAGCAGGTGCTTAGGTGTTTTGATTTTACGATAAGTTGAGCAATTGCGCATGCGTCAAGGCGACGTGACGCGGCACGAGTGGGAGTACAGAATGCTCGATTTTCGCGTCAACGTAACGTGGTGAAACTGGCGTTGCCGACTTCAGCCGCCGCTGGTTGAAGCGAACGTTGCGCCGGACCACAGTCGTATATCGGCTATGCGCCGGACTATAAAGGGCCCTTAAGAGAACGCTAGAGCTTACCCCCCACAAAGTGTCCCGTTGACCGAAGTATGTCTTCCTCTGCCACGCCTCGCAGGTCAATCCTCATGCCCGTGCGCGAGAGACAGGCGTTTCGCTGTCACAGGAAGCGCGAGGAGGCACGAGGCATTGTAGACGGTAACACAGAGCCTCGCTGGCTCTCATGGTAGAAAACTCTTTGGGGCAGTCTCTCTCGCTCTGTTTCGCCCTCATTTGCTATATCGGTTACGCTGACACGGGCGCCTAAGAGCTGCGCTCTCAAAAGGAGGATGTTTCGAAAGCAATGCTGCTAGCTGCTCCACGTAACGTCTACAGTGACATTGCAACGTCCCCCCCCCCCCCCTACCTACAGCACACATGATTCTAGCACTAAAAAGCAGACGCTGACGATGTCACACGACTCCAGATAAAGCTGTGCCAGCCATTCGAAGCATGGAAGCTACGATTTCAGCAACTATTCGAGCGCGGAAGGATGACCGTTTGCCTTCCCCTCGTCACAGCACGAAGCGAGGTGGGATATAAACTTCATAAGCACAGGCGGCCCACATTCACAGGCGTGATTCGAGATTGAGCTAACCATATTTAACGTTCCTTTTCAGAGAAACTACATGCTTGCAGTCGTATCGTTTAGCACAGATAATGAAAGTGCCGAACAGAAAATCATCATTAACTATAAGAAAATAATCTGTGTTCTCCTTTAACAGCTATTCAATATAGTGGTATTGCAGGTACAGTATGCAGAGCCTTAGAATTTTCAAAGCAAGCAAAAGTCAAAGTGCAACACGAAAGGGGTGAACGCAGTCGAAGTCCTATCTGCAACACCAACGTACAGGTTACTAGACATGCGTAGTCCAATATTCAAGTGTGATTGCCGATGCTAGCGTACGTGCTAGACTGCACTCCCTGACACCATGGTGTCCAGGCTCCACACCATATACGAATCTTTTTTTAATTTCTTGGGCGTCACGTGCCAAAACCAAGATACCGTCGCGAGACACGCCGTAGAGGGAGGCTCTGGATTAGCGCCATCAATACTGGGTTCTCTGTCGTCCATCTAAATCTAAGTATGGTTTTTCTTCTGTGTTTCCCAGCAAATTTAGGTACCTTAGTCACTACAATCTTTCTGATGTTTTCGATACAATGGGAGACGCAACTCACCAGCTCTGACCCAGAATTACGGCTTGCGCTCCTGGGTCACGTCCGGTTGGCGGCACTCGGCAGTGGAGCCCTGGACTTGGGACCCCAACCATCAGGGTTGCCGTTGGGTAGACTTGAAATGGAGCCAAAACTCAACCTAAAAGTAGCCAAAGTAGCCATGCCATTTAATTTTAGCGCCAAATTTGTAGCCAAGTCGAAAAAAAATGATATTATAATGTATATATTAAAATCATATAATAATATGATTTTGAATGAGCGAGAGCGGAGTATACCGAGCATAATAGTTTCCCCTCTTGCTTTGTCTGCAAGCCGTAGCTAAGCTGCAAATAAATTAATAAATTATTATACTTTCAGTGCGCCTGCATACAGTTTATCTATAGTAGATAGAGTTCCTGCAAAAGTAATTTTGTGTAAAAAACTCAGCAGGAAGATTAAACATTGACGCTGTTTTTTTGTGACGCCGTGGATCGAAATTGGTACAAAGTTACAATAGTACCATTCCGGCGTCAGGTAGCGAAATCTGATCGAAGATGAACAGTGCAGCTCCATTTTGCTGCGGATATCTCTTTCAATTCAATTCAATTCATTTATTTTTTCATTCATACAGATTTTTGTGCAAAGAACTGTTGGGCCAGTAGCCAAAGGCTAGTGTAGGCCCATAGTCTATATACATGTAGCAGCTACAACGTCATCTGCATATTTAATACTCAGCAATAAAATCTTAAGAGTCAGGCAAAATACACAAACTCAAACATCAAACAAAAGGAAGGAGTGCATTGTACAATAGCCCCCCCCCCCCCCCAAAAAAAAAAATAATAATAATTTAGCACAGTGTGAAACATATGAGGTGTAAATTGGGGATAATCACTTAATTTTTGAGAGGTACAGTTTTTTCACAGCAGGCGTGAAATGACTAGCCATTTTCACTTCAGTGGGTACTGAGTTCCAAGTTTTGGCGCCATGAAACTCAAGCAGTCGTTGGCCGTACGAGTTACGAGTAACTGGTAGGTTGAAATTTATATTTGTTGCGTTCCTTGTGTTGCGATTAGGTGCAATGAACAAGCTTGGTGATAACGAGTGATTCCCACGTAAAATATTGTTTACCAGAATGGCCACTTTCATTTCGCATGTCATAGAGAATGGTAGTATGCCGAGTTGATTGAAAAGCAAGCTATTATCGTCGTGCGGTCTTGTATATGTCATAATGCGCAAGGCCCTTTTCTGTAAGCGAATGATGGGATCTAAGTATGTTTTATATGTACCAGACCATGATTCAGAACAGTATATGGTGTGACAGTGAAATATTGAAAAGTAAACAATTTTAAGTATGTCAAGATTAAGACAGTCTCTGCATTTTATTAACAAAAAACAGGCGGAAGCTAATTTGGTGCATATACTAGATATGTGTGGTCTCCAGTTCAAGTTGGCGTCCAATAATACCCCTAAATATTTTATGTTCTCCAGTTGTTCTATTTTTCCACCTACGAGCTGAATTTGCATGCCTATTGTGTCACACTTGGCATAACGGGAGCGGAACACTACGTACTTTGTCTTGTCTCTGTTTAATGTTAATTTATTACATGCAAACCAAGTTGATATGTTTGATAACTCGCTATTTATTGTGCTCTGACGCGCTGTGTTTCAGACTGTGCTATATCGATACACATTTCCTTACATGCGCGCGTCAGACAGAGGGACGCTCGTTGGGTGCCTCGATGCGCACTAGTCCGCTGGCGGAGGAAGGACACGTGGGCGGATAGGCCAACACGACAGAAAAGCTTGCAAATAATGGTTATTCTTTGAACTTGCTTGCTGTTTTATCTTCAAATAATACGGAGAAATGGCCAGTAAATGCGCCACAATAGATGTTCAATGTAGCCAGAAAGTAGCCATGGCGCCAACCTGAATTTTTTGTCGCCAGACAGGGTCAGAAAGTAGCCAATTTGGCGCAAAGTAGCCACCAACGGCAACCCTGCCAACCATCGAGCTCATGACCCCTTATCCCAAACCCTTATGAGTAAAGTTCTCTCTCTATGCCATCCAAACGGAGCCTCCATGACCAGGAATCGAACCCGAGCCTTTGTGCCAAGTAGCATATTACCACGGCGGCTAGATTAAAAGCACAGCGACGCAACAGGCCGCACCTTTCTTTTTGTCGAGCGGCCGTGGTAATACTATGACCATCTACTATCGCTGCTGACACGCCAGGGTGAGTCAGTGAGAAATCCGTGTTGTCATTTTGGCTCAGAGAGCTATTCGAGTGGACACTGTCTGAAAACGGATGCCCTCAGACCTTGTCCCACTAACCACACATTAACGTATCCCGGGTTAGTCTGGAAACAGGCGTATCGTGTCATTGTAGAATATCCGTTCTCGTTAATACCATTCAATCAGCATTGGTCACCTCGAAAACGACAACAACGAAACCCCAACAAAAAACTTAACTGCTTTAAACATTCTAAAAATTCTGTTTCCTGCGCAGTCCTATGAATTTTCTTTCTTTCTTCATTTTCCTTGCAACGCCAGCATACCACAGACCAAAGAGCCGCTACACGTAACTGAATAGTACCGCTTCCGATCCACCCTTTATGATATAGATAGACGTCTACGTAAAGTATGACAGGAACGGACAGCAGACAAGCGCCGCGTCTGACGTCGCTAGCGCGGACCGGAAGCAATACGTCCGTTCGTCCCGTAGGCCTGTGCCACCACTGCGTGTCCGGTTTTCTCGTCGGGCCTTGCTTACAACGTTACGCGACCTCCAAACCGGAAGTGGTCGGCAGCGCTTCCGGTTCGCGTCTGCCAACGCGCACGAGTGAAGCGTGGGAAACGAATTAAACAAGAAGGAAAACGTCAAAACAGCTAGGAATCGATTCCATATAAAATAAAGGAATGGCGGAAAAAACGCATGAATAACAAACGATGACTTTGCATAAAACGATCGTAAAAGCGACGCCACGCTGTGGCTGAAAGGAATGACGTGATGTGCCGTTTTATATCTTTATGGCGAGGGCAAGAGTTTGAGAGAGGGCTGCGTCCAGTCAGTGGCTCTGGGGGTTCGAATCAAAGCGAAACACATCTGAAAAAACAGGGTAAGCCGGCGGTGGCTGCTGATCAAACTCTGTCACCGGCTGCACTGGTCCGCGTTCGCTGGCCTCCGATGACCGCGGTCAGTTGAACGACTTCGTCGCTGGATACCGGTCAGCAGCAGCGGCAACAGTGGCGACGCATGGCGGCAGTATTACGGGATAGAACGCGAGTGCTGGTGAGTGTATGCTGACGCCTCTATCGTTGCATCGTTGCTTAAAGCATTTTTAACATACTTTGTCTAACGATATGACGTGGCAGCACAAAGCACAGGACCGGGTTCATTGGCGGAACATGGGAGAGGCCTTTGCCCCGCAGTGGGCGTAGTCAGGCCCATGATGATGATGACGTCTAAAAGTAAAGTAAGAAAGCCGTACGATTAGTACTTGGGTCAGCATAAATAATAATAATAAATTGTCGAGGTTTTACGTCCCAAAGCCGCGATGTCATCATGAGAGGCGCCACAGCGGAGGGCTCTGGATATTTCGACCACTTGGGGTTTTTTAACGTGCACCTAAATCTAAGCAGACGGGCCTCTAGCATTTTTGTAAACCTAAATAAAAAAGCTCAGGTTATGAGAAAGGGTGTAGAACTGAGCGTTTATATAAATAGTTGGATAATAGATGCCGTAGAACATTGTCTTCCGAGGATCCTGAGCAGATTCTGGTAGCACCTCTACAAAAAATACAAATAAAATACTATTGAACGTACTTCCACAGAATATAAATGACACAGGTGTCATCCTCAAAGCCAATATAACCTCTGATTAAGGCCTAGGTCTTTCCCATGGTAATGTATGTATGAAGTATGGAGCAGAAAAAAAAGATTTTTAAGGTATGCTGCTGACAGACGCTATTTTTGCCTGCTAGCGTCACGTAGCACGTGACCTTATTACAAGCTGGCTGCTGACAAATAATCGCTCGCATACTACCTGAAGGCATCAAGTCTGCCAGAACGAGACCCTCGCTATGAATGAAGGAAAGAAGTGTAAATTTTAGGGCTCGTTTGCACAATATTAATTGGAACTAACAGACAGTGATGCAGAGGAAGGTGTAGCGGATGTTATTAGAAGTAATTGTAATGTAACATTGAATAAAGAAAAGTGGACGAAAAAATGACTTGCCACCGGCAGGGACCGAACCTGCGACCTTCGAAGAACGCGTCCGGTGCGATGCGTCCGATGCGGCGAGCGTTCCACACACGCCGTAATGGTAGTAGGCGGCGCTGACTGACGCTCCCACGTTTAAATGCACATATATACCCTATAAAGTGGGCGGAGGGATGACCGCCACCGTGGCTCAGTGGTAGAGCATCGGACGCGTTATTCGAAGGTCGCAGGTTCGGTCCCTGCCGGTAGCAAGTTATCTTTTCGTCCATTTTCCTTTCTTCGCAGTTACATTACAATTACTTTTATTAACATCCCGTATACTTTCCTTGACATCATTGTCTGTTAGTTCTAATTAATACTACACGTAGTTATGCCATGGTTTACCCTCTCATCACCTCATTTTCCTCCTCTTCACACTAACATCAGTGCTCTTCACCTCACTTCTGTTTCCCATCGTCTTGCTACACTGTACTATACAAGGCTATGTCATGCTTTGCCCTTTCCCTTTCTCCTTTTCCTCCTCGTCACATTCACATTGCTCCTCCTCAACCTCACTTCTTTCCCCCACCTTCTTACTATACTATACTATACTATGCTATACATGGCTGTGCTATGCTAGAAGCTGCATGGCACGTATCCACTGCCCATGGCGCATTAACTATACTTTACAAGGCTATGCTGTACGCTACCCTCTACCTTCCTCAACCTCACATCGCTTCTCCTCACCTCGCTTCCCCTTTCCATCGCGTTGCTACACTATACAATGCGTGGCTATGCTATGCCAGGAGATGCTGGCTGATGCAATCTTTCAGTGGCTCATAAATCATACTATGCAAGGCCATGTCACGCTTTACCCACTCCCCTCCTCTTGAACCTCAGACGCTTCTCCTCATCCTCACTTTCCTTTTAACAGTGAAACTGTTCTTGGTCAAGGTTTTCTTGTGCGAGGTTGTGGTGGCGCTGATAATGTGGCCTCGTATTGTGGCGAGAGTGAGCCTCGGTAGGAAGGGGGGGGGGGGCTGCGTGTGATGCGAGAGGCGAGTGCTTGCAGAGCGAGGCGGGTGCGAAGGCTGAGGATGTCGAGGGGGTGAACCTTTGAGAAACGCGCCAAGATGGAGTGACTGTGAGGCGCAGTGGAGTGTGAAATACCGTGTCAGTGTCAACGTTCAGGAGCTTGCGTTTCCAAGTTGGCGAACATTTCTCTTTGGCGTGAGTGTCAGCGAGAGCAGGCGCGAGAACGGGCATGTCGTCGCCGAGCCAACCGCGATGTTCGCGCAAGAGTGGCCGAAGCTAAGCGCCAACGAACGGAACACTTGAAAAATATAGAAGTACGATAGAGCCTGATGAAGTAGAAGCCACAGTTGTGGCAGTTTTTCGCGCGAAGAAATAACGAGGTAAGAGGTCAAGGGGAGCTCCCCTTGACCTCTTACGCCTACCCCAGTAGAAGCCACAACTGTGGCTTCTACTTGAACATGAACCGACTAGCCCAGCAGCGCGTACTTCTAGCCAGATGAAGGACGGGCATAAACTTCGCTGTTTCGACAGTGTTCGCGAAGTGGAGCTGGCTGAAATTTTTCATCCCCTAGCTAGTCTACTTTATGCTAGGAGCTGGTTGTCGAATATCCGCGTTCTGTGGCACAGACACGCCGAGTTTCCAGTCCGGGCCTTAGATCCGAGCATGAACAACTCCACACAGTGAAATTTATTGCATACTATACTCGCGGACAACTTTCCTTGGCACTTAAGGGAAAGCTACGGGGGCAGAGCATCTGCACATGTAACCCTACGCGAAGTAGTCCGGCTTGACATGCGCCTCGTACCGCTGAGCAAAGTGATGGCTGCGCGCAATCAGCGTTGTATTTCGACGCAGACGCCGCTGCAGCGTTTGAGGCACTGGCAAAATGCGCGACTTTCTCAAGCGTTCAAAAACGCAAAGTGACAACCTATAAAGTAAAACAAGCACAAATATCTCATTGGCGTGCGCTCCGTTGTGTCTGAAAGAGCTTCATGTAAAAAATGAAAGGAGTATTTTTTATATCTTACGCAGAAAAGACGGAAGAAATTGTGGGACTATATTAATTAGCGGGTGAGATACGCGCGATTTGGCTCAGTAGCCTTCCCTACAGTGCGAAGAAAAGTTGTCGCCGAGTATAGCAACATCAGTCCAGGTCCGTACTACTGCACCAGGTAACAAAATCCCTTTAACCGCCCGTACAAACAGGAGGGCCACAGGTACGATGTAACTATGGCACCGCGACGCTATCACAGATCACGGATAAAAAAAAGGGAACACAAGCTTGACAAATTGCTTATAACCGCGACGTGAAGAGCGTTTACATGTTTAATACGGTTAATTTGACCATGCAGGTTGTTCTTCGTTTCGTTCTGCTTAAGATGAAACCTGACCTTCTCTAAGTCTTACGTGAAGCCTTCGTGTGAGTACTCAGCCACACATTTTAGATAAAAACAACGAACTTTTATCTCAAACTAAAGTAGAACATACCTTAGCAGAGCAAGAGCACTTTAGCGTACAGCACGTTTCAGCTGTTTAAGGGATCTTAACAAGGTGAAGGGCGCATGTGCCGCGATCTTTCGAGTTGAACTAGCACTAATACATCTTGATTAATTAACCAAGGAGGTTTAAACCTCCTTGGAATTAACAGCCCCCCCCCCCCGTGTTGGCAGCCCCCCGGCGGGGAAGCGGTAATGTTACGGAAAGAAAGGCGGCGCTATCGTTTTCAGCCGAAACGGAGGGATCGACGCCACAGGGAAGAGAGTAGGAGAATAAAAGTCGCAGGGTCCCTCATGCATCAGTCTATGATGACTCGAACGGGAAAGCCATCATTTTCTTCTGAGTCAATTGTATTTCTCCCACCTCCACCTCTCGCCCCCCCCCCCCCTTTACCCCCCCGAAAGCTTTCTGCGCCCAGCGTGGTTTCACAGCTGCGAACCCCCCTAGGTGGTCTCGTAGTAAGTGTGCTCGACTGCTGACCCCAAGGTCACTTCATAGAATCCTGGCCACGGCGACCGCATTTCGATGGAGGCAAAATGCTTAGGGCCCACGTGCTTAGGTTTAGGTGCAGATCAAAAAACACCACATGGTGGAAACATCCGCAGACCTCCACTACGGCGTCTCCCATTATCATATCGTGGTTTTCATACATGAAGCTGTACCATTACAAAATTGCACTGCCTCCGAGATTTGAGGCATTTTAAGCTTTTTGAACCACACGTGGTCTTGCAATGCCTCTGGGATTGGTCCACTTTTGATCAAGCGACAATGCTATGCGGGTCATTTTGACGTCATGATGACGTCAGAAACTATGGCGACATGTGACACCATGATGACTTCGTAGGCTGACGCCATTTCCTGATGAATTATCACGTGATGACAATTTTTCAACATCAGCCCATTTGACGCCGACGCCATTGGTTGCTTTTTGTGTTTGATGAGGTATCTGAGGCTTTCGCCTTTAAAAACAATACCACAGAGAGGGACCTGCTACACGTGAACGAACGTACGTGAAGGGCGCCGGCCCATGTGCTATCTCTGACGACCGAGTGGAAGTGAACGGGCCCTACAACACGGGTTTCAGAAAGCAGTTGACACTGAACTGGAAGAGAAGAAGGAGGAAAACCTGTCAATCAGAACCACATAAAGTGGAACTGAAGTAGTGTGTGGTCCACTTGTGGTAAGGTGGCCCTCGTGTTCTCACGACTGCCTCTGCGTTTTCGTGACGCAGCCTTGCACATCTGGAGCAAAGGTGGGCGAAAAGGCGCCCCACTGCTGAGGATTGAAGGCTCAGTTAAAAAGAATACGATCTGCCGAACGCCATTTTGCGCTACTGAGCACGATTGTTCTTGTTTGCATCGATAAATGAAACCGGTTCAGCGGTAAGTAAGCGAAATGTAAAATTCCATATTCACTATTCTTCTACATCAACTCTATACAATATTCGGTGGTTGAAACGCTATACCCGAAGAGTGTGGCTATTGGCAGCGAGAGAGACGGTGAGTGCGAGAGCATTCGTTAGACGTGGTGACTGGATCCCGTAGACGTCCGTTCAGCTTGCGGTTCTCCGTGGCGTCGGTGGAGCGCTCCATTCCTTCGTAATGGCCACCCGCCAGCTCCAGCCGCTCCGCGCGGTGCGGCATGTGAGCGTGTTGCTTCGAAGCCATGGCAAGTAGCGCTTCGCCGACGCCCCTAATACCTGTGTCACACGGGCACTTTTGAAAGACCCTCGAGTCGACGGCCGTCGAAACGCCGCAGCTCCATCGACTCGATAGAGTTGTCACGCTGCTACACGGTAGTTTTCAACGGCCGTTGAGTGGTTCAGCTGTTTCTCGCAAAAATTTTGTGGCGCTGCAAATCTTTATTTCCGTTTTCAGAGCTGGCGCGGCTTTTTTATTTTCCTTTTTTGGCGGCGGCGCGTTTGCCATTTCCCACAAAGCACACACAAAAACAGTAACTTCACCGAAAAAAAAAAAAAAAGAAATCACGTCCTAGAATTTATTGCCCCACACATGCGCGCAAAAGAAAAAAAGCAATGCACAACTGCGAATACGGTACGAAGAACTTTATTTAAAGATCCGGAGAAGTGCCACCCCTTAGGGTGACGAATAATAAATAAAAACTTCGAAGCAAAATGAACACGTGCAGATGAAGAAAAAAAAGAAGCAAAAAAGCAAATACTTACGCTCGAAAAAAAATAAAAAAAGCTGCGAGCAATATGGCGGCAGAGACAGACTGGCGAGATAACGATAACATGGAGGAACGAATACCTTCCTCCATGAACAATAACGAGCACGGCGAGCCAGCACGTTGCTTTTTTAGAGTATGAGCAGTTCGCACATTCAAAATGGCAAAAATACTTTATTAGATAATTTATTACGCCCACGCATGCTACTTTTAAAACATGATGGTGCAATTTTTCTTTTTCTAATCATGGGCTTGGGCACGCTGTGAACGAGAGTTTTGCGCTGTTTCCGCTTCCGTCGCTCAATAGCCATCGAAGTTTCAACGGACACGTTGGGTGCTCCGTTGACTCGATAGACTATTGACTCTACGGCCTTCGAAAATCTCCCGCGTGGCAGCTCGTGCTTGACAGTTGAGTCAACAGACCGTCGGTTCAAAGGCCTTCCAAACGCCCGTGTGACACCGGTATTAGAGCCACAAACTCAACGGATGTCTACCGGATGCCGTCACCATGCATGACGAAAGCTTTAGCACTCACCATTACCCTCACCTAAAGCAGTCACAGGCTCCAAGTGCCACGTTTCATTCACCGGAGCACTGCACATTGAAAGAAAAGTCAACGGTGTAAGTTGGCTAAGCTTCAGCTTAAAAAACAGCCGAAGCAACGCACTGGCGAATGAAGACAAATGACATGAATGTTGTCGGGGAACAGAATATTGCCATATTTTGTATAATGCGTTTTTGCTCTTTTTTTTTTTTAGAACAAGATGCATGTTGTACAACCTATTGCCATTTGTGTTGCGTTGTGAGTTGTCATCGATGTTTTCACTCCACGTCCCGCCACCCACGGAATGGCTTGTTACGACGCAGGTAAAGTGTAATTAAATACATAAACAAAACAAATGGGTGCTAACTCGCCTCACAGCTCGTTGTCCTGTGGATGGTCCTGGCAGTGGTTCCAGCGCACCAGTCCTTCGGCGGGACAGTCGACCACAGTCGACATGCACATCATCAGATCGCAAGGGGAGGCACGCGGAAGCAGGGCGGATCAGGCAAGGAGTTCCTCGGAGAGGGAGACCAGAGGCCCGGCGTACCCTCTAACCCATTCTGTGAGTACATGCAGCCTCCGCGAGTTGAAGTTAGGTTGACGTACAAGCGGTATCACTTTAGCCTGTGCAATGGCTGTAGTTCAGTTAATGTTTGCAGTACCTTGAGGGATCTAGCAAATAGCGCAAGGTTTGGGGTGGTAAAAGGTTCATTTCAAAACGTTCATTTCGGGTTGAGGCTCCACCTGTTCAAAGATGGCCGTTTTCCCGTCGCATTTGTGGACATTGCTTTCTAAATAGAGAGAGAGAATAAAATGAGAGAAAGGCAGAGAGGTAAACCAGAATAGCAGCATCCGGTTTGGTACCCTGCACTAAGGAGAGGGGGGCAAGGGAAAGAAAGATGGGAAAGAAAACGAAGAGAAGAGTTGACGCGCAAAAAAAAAAAAAAAAAGAGAGCGGGGGAGATATAGCCTATTCAATAGGCTACTGCCACGCAAAAAGTTCAATAAGGCCTTGAACGATTTTCTGTGCGAAGACAGTTCACGTCGGAATTCGAGCACTGAGTGTTCTGACAAGGGTCTGTCGTCAAGGCGGGCCAACACAGCGCTAGCCGCAGTCTGTGCGCGCTGTAGCGAGGGCAGCGACAAAGAACGTGGTCAATTGTTTCATCGCTGTCGCAATGGTCTCATGTAGCACTGTCTTCCATGCCGATTCCAAAGGCAAACGATTTGGTGAAAGCGACACCAAGCCGCAGTCGGCAAAGCACCGTTGTCTCAGTAAGACAGAGAGGTACATGCAAGTTGTCAATTTCGCAAACCTGCACATTTTGACGAGTTCAGTGGTACCGTTTCAGTAGAATATCGCTCGGTTCCCGTAATATCTTGACGGCCGTTACCACACCTGTTTCCAATAAGTGTGCTGGTTAAATACTTAGGATATTTAAAATATGGAGCATAAGCTCTTGAGCGTAAAATGAGGTCATTTTTGTCATTGCACCTTCTTGCTCCTCGCTCCTCTTTCCCTCCACTTCGTTCATTTTTTTCCCTACTTTTGCAGCAGCGCCAATGCTGAACTCAAACTCGCCGTTACTGGCCACAACCTACTACTACAACCCGCACCGGCAAGGGTCGGGATCGTCGTCGTCTTCTTCATCCGCGCACCACCGCCACCACGACCTGCTTCTCAAGGAAGGGGCCGACCAGGAGACCTGCCGCGCGGCTGATGGCCGTGACGGAACCTGCTACGATGCCGTCCAATGCCTGAACCGTGGCGGAACACCCATGGGACGATGCGAGGACGGAGTCTGCTGCGTTTGTGAGTATAAAAGCGCCAACTAGATTTATAGTGCAAAACCACTTTCCTAGCTATTGAGTATTCTCGGATATCAGGAAAGAAGATGAGTGTTCTGTTGGACTCAGTGGTGAAATGCTCAGTTATGGAAGCGCAACAAGTAATGCTTGGTTTGGAAATGACTGCAGCATACGAATGACAATGCATCGGTATAGCACACTGGAGATGTGTAGGGCATGCCATGGTCCAACCGAAATATAACCTCGCAATTACGTTGGTCGAATTTCATCATTAATAAGTATCGCCGTGCTGAGCTGAGAATTGGCTTGAACCATGTCCTGCATAAGGTTAGCGTGCCCTGTACGCTGTTCCGGCCCCTAATCAGAACGACCTTGCTCCTCCATCAAAATTTGGATGGTCCACTACCAAAAGTTATCTTCCCTTATTCTAGTATTATGCAAAACACGAATTAAGCAACGGTCTGGCCTCCCCTAACGGCGCTCCTGCATATGGTTTCACGTTGCTTGCCGGAGGCAACCCGCCTCTCTGTTTTTAGAGCAGATAGCTTCAGATAAAGTTATGGATAGTATAGGATGTGGAATAACTTCATTGCCATAAACATGCTCAAAGTGAGAATGACCCAAATAATTAAAAAGCAAGGCCATGTGGAATCTCAGCCTCGCCATTTTATGGCAGTTTTGGCAAGAATAAACTAAGATTTCGAAGCTAGTGCTTTTCCCTTTAGGCTTAGTTTAGGTCATTACGGGCGCTAATTTTAGTAGTCATTGTTCGGCTGCATAAACAAAATGCTTCTCGGTTCTGTATGCAAGGAAATGAAACCATGAAACATGTTTAAACAATTTTGATCTTCATTGCGGCGTCCAAGCCTAACCTGCAACCGATTCAGTTCAAACAAAGGAACGGGAGGCGACAAAATTTGTCAGATATGTATTGTAAGTAAAAAGCCACGTACTCAAGGATAGATAGATAGATAGATAGATAGATAGATAGATAGATAGATAGATAGATAGATAGATAGATAGATAGATAGATAGATAGATAGATAGATAGATAGATAGATAGATAGATAGATAGATAGATAGCGTCCATATAGATGAATGGAAGTACAAGTGGGAGCAGGCGGATGAAAGGGTAATGGACGGATTAATGGTGGATGGCCCAACGATTCCTTCGATCAGCTGTCGCGAATTTCAATGGGGGGTAGTATTTAGGAACGGATCGCATTTTTGTAGCATAATATACAGTCTGTATGAGTAATAGGTAGAAGAAAAGTGGGATCTTAGAGTATAGATAGATATTTATAGTCGGACACAAATTAAGAAGTCCGGAGAGCCCCAGCCAGAATCATTGAAACGCAGCGGCCGCTTGCCTCCACGACTAAAGAAATATTCACACTCATGCAGTCAGCAATGGTTTCCAAAGGCGGCGGTGTCCCCGGTTGTCCGCCTCATGACATCAGTCTACAGCACGCACCCATTGGTACAAACATACGTTCATCCACCTTTGACGGGGAAACACCGCGGTATCCGTAAGCTCAACCCTTTCTCAAGAAAGAAAAACCCCTGCATTCTGGGCTGTGGCGCGTGAGTACAAAAGGTGACGTCGCTGCCTCAGCAGTATATTTTTAGGGGCCCACGCCTATTTACCAAAGCCCAGAGGGGATTATGGCGGCACCGAGGGAGATGTCTCTGGAAAGGTTTATAGGTCGGAAAGCTGCATTGCCAGTCGTAAACTCCGGCGTCTCCTGCAGTCGAGGTGTCTTGCGGTGAGGCGAGCTCGGAGCGCACGGCGTACGTTCGGAACCCGGGCTACCCGGGCACGCACAATCGCGAGGCCATGTGCAAGGTTCGAGTCTCGAAGCGGGACGCGGACGTGTGCCAGTTCCGGCTAGACTTCCTCACGCTGGACCTGGCGAGGCCCGTGGACGGAAACTGTTCGCAGGACATGCTCGTCGTCTCTGGCCAGAACGAGAACAACCAAGTGCCGCGCATATGCGGCCTCAACACCGGACAACACGGTAGGTAGCTGCCATATGAACTTCGTTGTACCGAGGTATTGGGGGTATTTCGTTACAAAGAGCGCAATATGAGATATGACATCGCAGCATTAGTTTACTTCATTAAAGGGACACTAAAGGGAAATATTAAGTCGACGTTGATTGCTGAAATAGCGGTCCAGAAACCTCGTAGTGCTACTTTCGTGCCAAGGAAATGCTTATTTTGAAATAAAATCACGTTTTAGTGGTCCGCATCGCGTTAGCGCACTTCAAATCACCCGCCTAAAAAGCGGAATCTCTGATGTCACTGCTTCCGTACCCAACGTTGCCCGCCTTTACTGCGCGGCCGCCGACACTAGCAGCAGCAGAGCGAAAGTAGCGGGAGCCACAGCAACAACAACGGCCATTGAACAATACTCTGCTTGCTTGGTGCAACTGGGATCCGCTAGATGGCGCCACCTATCCAGCCTAACCAAGCGAAAACGCAATTTTTGAACCACTCGCGCCTTTCCCCATAGTAACGCCAGGCGGTTCCTTTTTCTATGAATCAAACAGAAACGGACAAGGAGCATTTTATTACGTGTTGTAATGCACGGAAGCTTCTTTTTTTATCACAGCTGGTTTGATTACCAGTGATTAATTGTAGCCGGTAGCTGGGATGTCATTGGGATCGTTTCCTAGATGTCCCACTCGTAGCGCATGTGGTGTCATACATTTGCGTTAATTTCTCGATTAGTAGAGCACTGCTGTTGATAATATTGACGTTTTAGACATTCCCAAACATTGATCTTTCACTCTGACGCAAATTGTTATTTGCCTTTAGTGTCTCTTTAAGCTGGTGTATGACCTCTAGACAGCACAACATGGTACGCAGCTGCCACTTTGAGAGATATTTTGTTATAGCGAGATACTTGCGCCTTTTTTTAGTTATACCTGAGATATGAAATCACAGTATTTGTTAACTTCATCGAGCTGCTGTAAGATCTCAACACGGCACAAGACGATACGCATCTGCCGCTTTGGCTGACACTTCGTTATACCGAGGTATCACACGTGTTTATACTCCGTTTCACAAGCTGTTGGCAGTGCAGCCAAAGGTGGAGCTCTCTCGTCCAATCAGGGCTGTGCTGACACAGCAAATAGTCCCTCAACGAGTTTAGCAATCCAGAACTATTTTGCACACTACAAACGCATAACGTGACAGTATGGTACGGATTGATAAAGCGTCCAAAGTGTTTCAATAATTCGTGAAATTAATGAAAAAATTCCCGCATGGACGCAGGCTGAGCGGAGAGGCTTGTCGTGAGGTGGCTGGTGATGCGCCGCTTTTCGGCAACATGGCGTCGCCCGACGTGTGTCGCAACGCGCGTCGTGTGTCTGCAACGCGCCCCACAAACTGTCGCCGGTGAGCCATCAATCGAGTGTGCGTAATTTTCCCAAGATGGCGAAGCGATGGCACTTTAAACGCTAGCGCTTCGCGTCGAGATGCGGGGAAAGTGCAAGCTTGGATTCACTCACCAAGAGGACGGAAAAACCTATCCAGGTGAGCGAGCGAACGCTCTTTCGGTGGAAAGCGCTGGCGGGGAACGCGGGCAGAGTCCTATCACCGAAGAAGCGTTTTATTGGAAAGGCCGTGATCGGGTGAAGAAGCTGGATGATTTTGACCTGAGCGTCTTTCGATGGGTGTTGTACGTCTTTTTTGAGATAGGTGAAATTCCACCCATCGCCAAGGTGGTGCAGCGTTTCGAAGAGGACGAGACGCTACCGACTGTGTCCACAACGACGATGCAGAGGATGCTGAAGCAGCGTGGCTTCAAGTACAAGGAACGCTCTCGGAACGCATTTCTCATAGAAGCGAGGCGCATTGTGCAAAATAGCCGCCGGTTTTTGCGGAGCTGCGACGCCAAATACAAGTTGTGATGACGATGAGATGTGAGCCCTCCTAACGGCCTCATGGCAATCATTGCATGGTGCGCACAGGACGGGATCATTCAGTACTGTTGCAGTGAGAGTAGCAAACATTAAAAAAAAAAAAACATTTTTTATGTCGGAAAATAAAGCATCTGATTGATTGATTCCATGATTCGCTCGTTAATTGACTCAATGGTTCACTTAAATTGATTGATTGAATGATTAAAGTAAATATTTTTTCTATACCCGTGGCGTAAACAATTCAAAGAAGCTCTGATGTGACTTGAAAATTCATAGGAACCAGTGACACTAAATATTAATAGACAAAGCCAGTTCCTTTGGAACGGAAGTCCGCCCGTCCAAAAATAAACAGAACAGATCAAGATGGTGCCAAGCGCCTGCTACAAAATTAAAAAGTTAATTAGTATAGTACACATTTTTCCACGCAGGCGGGGTCACTTGTCAGATTCACGGAAGCAACATTCGCGTAGGAACACAATTATGTAGTGCGCTCTGTCGTGATTGGCTGAGGGCACTTGCATACCTTCCCACTGTACTGCCAACAGCTTGTGAAACGGAGTATAGTTATAGTATGCGTCACGTTGGGTATAAAATCCCCATACTTGTTTACTCCATCTATCTGCTGTAAGGCCTCAACAATGGAAATCGTGGTTTGCAGCTGAATCTTCGGAGCATACTTTGTTATACCGAG
This sequence comes from Rhipicephalus appendiculatus, assembly GCA_030522465.1. NCBI lineage: Eukaryota > Metazoa > Arthropoda > Arachnida > Ixodida > Ixodidae > Rhipicephalus > Rhipicephalus appendiculatus. The sequence continues at coordinate 5,138 of JALIZH010001516.1, read as the reverse complement.
GAATCACGAGCTTTTCGTTATAAAGAGCGCCACATTTGATATGAAATCACAGGGCCGGTCTCTTCAGTGAGCTGTTCGTAACTGTAAGTTTTGGAAAGAGAAAAGTAATTCCTTGGAAGCTGTCTGAGAAAGATAATACCGCCTTTTTTAGGCATGCATAAAAACTCAGACTTCCTAATTAAGGCAGTTTCCTTTGTTTAGCCTTACTGCCAATGAGAACTGCTCGCTCATTCCCAATAAAGGCCGGTTTAAATGCGAAGCATTTCTTAGCAAACCAAAAGGCACTTTGAGCGTTCCTATCTATCTATCTATCTATCTATCTATCTATCTATCTATCTATCTATCTATCTATCTATCTATCTATCTATCTATCTATCTATCTATCTATCTATCTATCTATCTATCTATCTATCTATCTATCTATCTATCTATCTATCTATCTATCTATCTATCTATCTATCTATCTATCTATCTATCTATCTATCTATCTATCTATCTATCTATCTATCTATCTATCTATCTATCTATCTATCTATCTATCTATCTATCTATCTATCTATCTATCTATCTATCTATCTATCTATCTATCTATCTATCTATCTATCTATCTATCTATCTATCTATCTATCTATCTATCTACATAGCCAGCCGCCTACTTCAATCGTCTCGTCAACCTGTTGGGACCAAAATTGGCATGTTAGGGTAAAAGGGCTTAACAGATATGGCTGTCCTGTCATGACCTCAATAACGTGAAAATCTCGCGTACGTCGTCAAACCCTTTCCTCCAGACACGTGACACATACCCGTAGACCACAGGTCGCGGTATGCGGATATACGCCACAGGTTATTGACAATTTATATCTACCCATGAACGGCAAAACAGACACTGTTAATCTAAATGCGCGAGTTTTAAGTAAACGCGACATCGGCAGCATTGGCCCGACGAATGCAAATAAAAATCCTGATCCCAGCAGGAATCGAACCCAAGTATTCTGCGTGGCATTCAGGTTCGCTACCATAGAGCCTCGCCAGGTCTTTGGACTGCTTAGGAAAATACCCTATGCTCACGTAATGTCAGTGAAGCTGCAGTGCTGTCTATCTAATTTTATAACAAAGCAAGAGACATTGCTAATGTACAGTCGCGCTCAATATGAGTTGCAACACGCAGGCTGTGGTTAAAGTGACCCCAATCCTGAAAATGGCACCGACAAACGTTAAATTGGTTCAGAAAGTACCGGTAATTTAGATGCCACTTTGCAGTGGCATCTTTGCAGATGCCACTTTAGGTGCCCCACTTTGCAGTGTTCGCGCCATTTTGAGTACAGACAGCGTGTTGCAATTCACATTGAGCGCGACTGCACGCCTATGATAGAGGCGTCATGTTGTGTTACCGTCAACTGTGGTTCCAGTGCAGGCTTCGCTTTTATAGCTGTCTAATATACATTACATTTGTATTTCTATGATTCAGCTAGCTATTTCAAGCGTTTCTCTACCGCGGGCGAATACGCTAACGAAAGTTACGTAGCATATCCACACCATCGCGTGGTAATGTGCACTTCGTTGTGATAGTACCGACGTATGAGCTCTAACATGAGTGCTGACGTTGCGTCCGACCACAAGCTACCCTTTTAAACGCCCACGTAGTCGACGGGCCTAGTAAGCCCACGATGTGCACACAACTACCACACTTGCAAAAACATGTCGATTAACCTTGTAACGCTTGGCGCAAAGCCAAAAATACAGCATCAATGACTACTTGCTGACTGCTTCGCATGAAACCAATTCCCACCAGGCGGTGGACCTGCCTAATTTTTTATCTCGCGTATGAATTCATTTTAAACCATTGCATGGCAGTGTAAGGCTGCCTTCTTCGACTCTGGTAGTTGAGCAAACTTCTAAGTACCATCACTAAGGGGTAAAGGTGCTGGACATAAAATCATGCAGTGACGTATACACAGAAGGTACCGAAGTGGTCTACGCAGGACTAATTAACGCAACCTGGTATAACGCTCATCGCATACACTTCTACAATGCGTACTAAAACAAGCTTTGTACTCAATAAAACAAACAAACAAACTTAAACAAACACAACAGCACAAGCTTTCGAGGAGGGCGCGTGAGTCATTCCGCACGTTTAAATATTTGATGTAGGTGCATGTCCTAATACCGCTATTTTTACATAATGTTTTTCTTTCCAGCCTACGTCGACGTTGAAGAGTCGGGAGGTATCAGCCTGAACCTGATGATGGTTGGAAGCTACTCGAGAAAATTCGACATCAAGGTAACGCAACTGGAATGCGAGGGCCCACAGTCGGGTGAGTGTGAAAAAAGCAAAGTGTATTTTCAATGTTGCCAAATTTATTTTCTTTATGCATTTTTAGAGTTCATAGAGGTAAGACTCATGGAAAAATGTTCCGTTTGCGTCTTTATGTGACGTCATTCAAGCACATTGACAGAAAATACAAAAAGAGAAAAACAAACTTTGCGTTGGTTTTGGGACGTTTATTCCCATCAATTATAGTTTTCCACGTGTTTTTACTCATTGTTAATGTTTCGTGTAGGGTAAACACATTTTTTTTTTTTTGCCCTGGAGGACTTGGGGGAAGTAGAGTAGCCGATGTGACAAAGACCTGAAGCTTTCCACGGGAAGTCAGAGATGACGTAAACGGAAGAGAACGAAAGAAGGGGAATTTAAAGGGCTCGTTTTCCTTTGTTAAGCACTAAGGAAATGAGAACTAACAGCGCCAAGGAAAGTATATGTTATGTTATTTGTAGTGATTATGATGTAAACGTGAAGAAAGTAAAGTGGACGAAAAGATAACTTGCCGCTGTCAGGGACCCAACCTGCGACCTTCCAATAACACGTCTGATGCTCTGCCAAGTCAGCTACAGTGCAGGTTGTCCCCCCCGTCCACATTTTATGGCGTACATATGTGTAATTTAAACTTGGGAGTATTTCGTGGGAGTCGTGTCCTTGTCTGTTGGTTCTCATTAACGCAGAAAAGAAGAGGGCCGACGGAAATAGGCTAACCGCGACGACCATAAGCGTGCGCAGGGTTCCCCTGCAGAGGGGGCGAAGGTTCATTGCAGTGCCCCCCCCTCCCCTATTAAGTCAACGTATAGGGCCGACTTTGCGCCCCCCCCCTTCTTAGGTAACTAAGGGGGGGGGGCGATTCCCCCTAGTTACTACCCCCCTCGTGCACACGCCCATGGTGACGACATTGTCCCGCTCGCAGCGCCCTCCCACTGCCTACAGTACTTCTGGGGGGACCCACGGCACGGTGAAGAGCTTCAACTACGACGAGGCCGGTGGCAGCCCACACCACCAGGGCTACCCCAATGACTTGGACTATGTGGTGTGCCTGCGAAAGGAGCCGGGATTCTGCTCCGTCACCTACGAGGTGGCCCCGGACGAGGAGCTAGGGGCGTCGCCATTCGGAGTGGGCGCCATTCCCTCGCAGAGAGAAAGGTTAGGCTTGCTTTTAAGTTTGGTCTTGTCTCGTTAGATAATTTTAGTTGGTCCGTAGACTTCTTATCATTTGCCGGTTAAAGGGATACTAAAGCAAAACATCGAATCGGTCTGGACTGATAAATTGTGTTGTTAGAACTCTAATGTCGTTAATTTCACCATGATCGGTTTATTATGGCACAAGAAAATCGGGGTCATGGTAAAATTTTTAAATATCGCACCAGGAATCACCACACGTGATGGCACAAATTTCGACGTGCATTTTTTCGTATTTTGGCGGTACTGGCCCAGCGACATTCCCTGAAACTTGGCTGTCCCTTCAGAGGGCAATGTATCTAATTTTTACTGATCAGGATGCCACGCGTCATTAGGATGCCACCGCTACCAGTGTACAGTGTACATCGTTTGTAATTTGACTTTCCGTTTCTCAGGCACAGCTTAGCTCGAATAAAAAGTTTCGTCTTAGACCCGCCAACTGCTGCCTTCGTCAACGTCACGAACTCGTGACAAGGAACTACGTAGGACAAAGTGGAGGTTGCCCAAAAAAGCGTGAACATGAAAAAGTGGCTGACGTCAAAACTTCGAGTGACGGTTAACAGACAACACACTCTGAACGTCGCTTCCTTAGTATCTATATGAAATGAGACTATCTGCTTGCTTAGGTAGTAATGACATGCTAGTTGATTGTACATTTATCTTGAGAACAGCAGGTGAAATTTAAGTTGACATGAACAAACGAAGATACAGACAAGCACATGTGCTGAGATACACATATACATCAGCGCCCATGCTGGTCTGAATTTTTATTTGTCCATGTTTCGTTAATGTTTGCGGCTCTTCTCGAGACTACGCACTTACACATGTAATTTCAATGGCTTACGGCGTGGCAACCCGGGGGTAGAGAAGACGCACGCTTACAAATAGAGGCCCTAAGAAAACATTTATTCACGATGCACGAGTAAAGTGTTACAATGGTAGGCTCTATCTATTTTGTTCACTCAATTTCTTGAAAGTTATTCTTCCAAGATTTATTTTTTTTCTGTTCTTTTTTTTTTGTCTTTCCTGGCAGCGTGCAGTTCACCTCCTCACCAATCATGGCGGAGTGCCCGGATGACTACATCATCATCGGAGGCGTGCGCATGTGCTCCACGGGCCACGAGACCGAGGTCGAACAGCGTCACACAAGAGACCTAAACGCGACGGGTCTCACACTTATTACAGGTAAAACGTGATGTGCCTCAACCACCATGTAAATGCAACAACACTGGTCGTCCGCCGGACGGGTCGCCTAGCCGTCGTTTTCTAATAGCCTTCAGCTACCTTAGTGAAACCTCCATGAAACGCATCAAATGGAATTTCGCCTGGCAGATGGGAGCATCATAATAATAATTTCCTTAATTTTACCTGCCCGAACCAGCACCTGGTCACACCGTACGTAGAACCAACACTAAGACACGCCGTAAAGGAGGGTTTAGGATGAACTTTGAACCCCAGGTTAGTCATCGAAAATTCAAGCAACCAAGGCACTGCTCAAATTCCTGAGGACAACAGACTTGCACGAGCGGCTGTAGACCCAATGATGACGTATACTGCACAAGACTGCCGCTCTGCGCTGTGACGTTATGTGTGTGCGTGTGTGCTCCTCCTCTTTCTCTTTTTCTTTGATCTT